>BPLR01000841.1:0-28280 GCA_021605095.1 Caerostris extrusa | reverse complement strand
GGGTTATATTGCTAAAAAAAATGCAAAAAAAATTGGCTTAAAAATAAAAATGTTTAGCACCTGTCTAAATATCAATTATTAGCACCTACCACATCCTGAAAGCTTAAAAGGCAAACTTTTAACTTAATACATCCTGACTGTATGTAACACATTAAAGTTACAAATCATTAAATTAATCATAAATAGAATGTGATTTTTCTTTTCTTTTTTTTTATGGATACATAATATTCTTGATAGAAAAAAATACATTCTTGACAACATATAAAATAACCATAATTTGATAAAATTAAAATTATCAATAACATTCTGTTTTGCATGACTTGTTACTCAATAGCATTCAAAAGGGCCGATTTGAATTCTCCGCTTCCTAAACTAAAGAATCTATGACGATTTTGTTGTTTTTCATCTACAGTTAAGCTGCCTGGTAGAACATTTTCTAGGGTTTCCCAGCATGAAGTGTGCATTACACTCATTTATTAGAGAGGGCTACCTTTATCTCTCTTCCTCCAGAAGTCAATTTCCTCCCTTCATTGACTTTTTAGTATAAATAAGTGAATAGTCAACTAAAGTAAAACAAAATAAATTTTTTTTCATTTCATGATTGATGATCATGTCAAATGACCATGAGCCTATGACTTCGGGCACAACTTATTGATTTAAAAAAATAAAATTTCACAAAGAACAAAACAATGCATGGCAACACTTTTCAAAATTTTTACATCTAAAATTTTAACCAAGTTACTCCCCTACAGTCCCTTTTAGATGTCCACGAAACCCAGTTTGAGAACCATTGTCATATATGCATTTGGGCTAGATGATGTGAAATTTCTAAAAAATCAATATATTGTCCATCTATAACGACAAAATATCAATATAATGCAGATTTAAAA
This sequence comes from Caerostris extrusa, assembly GCA_021605095.1. Taxonomy (NCBI): domain Eukaryota; kingdom Metazoa; phylum Arthropoda; class Arachnida; order Araneae; family Araneidae; genus Caerostris; species Caerostris extrusa. The sequence continues at coordinate 27,390 of BPLR01000841.1, read as the reverse complement.
ATTTAGAATATGGAACTTGTTTTTGGATTGTAAATAATGAAAATTAAGTACCTTTATGCCCACCCACCTATAAATTAAAAAAAAAAAAAAAAAAAGTTTTTTATAAATATCTCCTAATATAAATTATTTTTTATTTTAGTTCACTTGCCCTTTTATTTTTGTTGTCTTCAAGACAAAATTTCATTTTCAAAACAAATAGTCTTTTATATATGATCATGCATATTTCACTTAAACTTTATTTAATGCTAAATAATTAAGAGCCTTTGTTTTTTCCCCGAACAGTTTTTCATTGTAAAGTACCATCTTTTCATGCACAATAAAAAAGCAAATTTTACATCAATCAATATATTAAATTTGACTGATGGAAACCTAAACTTCATGCACCCCACTAACAATATATAGTTTAATTCTTCTGAAAGTTTTCCTTGTTTTATTTACTTTTAAAGCTTGTAACAATATAATGTTCACAGATAATTCACTATAAAGTTCACTTTTTCTGATTCAGAATACATGAAAATCAACACATATTTTTAATTAGGAAAGCTCATTAATTTCCATTTTAATGATATAAATTATTTCCTTTCACACAACAGATTAATTCAAATCTATAACATCAGAAACAAAAGTCAATTTTTTTTATGAAAATCATATCAAAACATTGTTATAAATTTTTCTGATAAATATTAAAATTTATGATAGTAAAAATTATATATTATGAAATCAAGAACATTTTCTTATACAAATCTACAATTATCCACAAACAATTAAAACTCTCAATTCCTTTATTTCTTTTAAGTGTACAGTAGTAAACAAAAAGTAAAGGCATAACTACTCAATACACAAAATTGTTTCGCACTATCAAATGAATAAGCATCACACAGCACTTTTGATATTATGAAATAAACCAATGACAGAAAAATAATGTGCGACTGAAAAAAGTTAACAGTTAATAACGTGATATAGATTTTTAGATATTAACATACTTGCATCAGACATTTACTGTGCTTAACATAACATTAATAAATTTTTAGTACATACTCTCAAGAGCAGATTAAAATGAATTTCACAAAGAAAAATAATTTTAAAAACATCTTTACTAATGAAAATTAAATTTATTTAAAAGGCATGGACATGCAACTAAATATAAAAATTTTTAATGATACAACTTAAGAAAAGTATATAAAATAACCATACAAAAAAATTTCATTAATCTTTTAAAATATAATAAAATTTCTCAAATCATAAATTTAACAAAATTTTTGAATGTTTTCTTATGATAAAATTTCTAAAATTATTTCCAAACAAACAATATATTTTAAATTACTTGCCAATATCAAATATCACTCCAACACAAAATATTAATGCAATAATTTTAAATTTTAGGCAGAAATATAGAAAGATCCAAAAAAGTTTTTAACAAATGTCTTTTTGAAACAGATAATACTTCCTAGCTATGCATGCATATTTCTTATGCAACGATAGGCACATACAAATTTTAAATCATGTATAAAAAAATTCGATACTTCACGAAATGCAGATGAAAACTTTTTTTTCCCAGATCAATGTCTTCATATAAAATCAATCTTTCTTCAATAAAACTAATTAGCATTTTTTGACTTCTTATCTCTTTTTTAACAGAATAAATAAATTTCTAAAGATAATATAAAAAAAAATTTCTTACACACACGCAATACAAAAGTTATATGCATCAAAAGTAATTTAAACCAAAAGAATTTGTTTTTAAAGAAAGAAAATCTACATTTAAAAATATAGTAAGTTGACTTGGAAGTTCTATAAAAAAAAAACACATCACATCAATTATTTCAAATCATATTTTAATGAATTGAGAATATGAACAAACTTAAAGTTATGATCTTTCACCCACAGCAATTAATTGAACTTAAGTATTAAAAAATAACTTTTTAGATTCCAACTGTAACTTAGAAACAGTTCAGCTTTTTTTTTTTTTTTTTTTTTTTCTTTTTGCAAAAGTTTGCACACCTAAATAAATTACTCAATGAGCTTCTTTGCCTTGAAGAATCTTCTCAAATATAATACTTGCCATGTTGCTAATGTAAGAAGAATGCACATAGAAAAGATGCTGAAGTAAAACACTCTTGTATTTGTAGATTCTGTAAATAAGAAGATTTGTTAAAAAAATGCAAATGTAAGGTAAATTACTTACATAGTAGCAGCAGAAATTGTAAATTTTTTTTTCTTCTAATTTTCGGCTATTAATTATGTTTTCTGGCTTTCTCATTACTCAATCACTGTATGTGTACAATATACATTAAAAACACATTTACCACTTAATGTGAAAAATAATTTATTTTTATGAAATTTAAAAAAGAGGAATGAACATCCAAAAATCTATTAAACAGTATGTTACAATTTTTATAAGCAAACGATACTGAAAATTTTTACGAACAAGGAACAATTCAGATATCTTGTTTTAACTTCGTTAGTAGCCAAACACCAAAATCTGATATTCAGCCCATTAGTTGCCTTTTGAGAAATTTTATTCAGATTCATTAAATCCAATCAGCAAGGTTCTTAGATAAAAACAATTCATTCATAAAATTTTCTTTATTGCTTTACTTTGTTCTTTAAAGAAAGGGGTTATCCCAAGAAATTCGCCACTTTATCCCTACCTAACTAGATACCTTTTTGTGATTTCAAAAATAATTTTGTCTTTCTCAGCTGATCTTAATGATCAGTGTGTGACAATTGTCTGCAGGCATAAGATTTCTGACTTAAAAATATCTTCATTAAAAGATATTTAATTCTTGAAGATGGAACAACTGCAGGACTAACTGATGGAATATGATTATCCTATGTTCCTCCACATCATGGTACAATACTTATATTGGGATTAGCAGCAAGCTGACTTGCAAAAAAAAAAAGTTGAGACTTTTGGAAGAACTGCCTTTTTTCTTTATGCCCAACGGTACCTTGATGGCTAGCTAGTGCTTTTAGGTATCGTTAGCTTATAATTAAGCTTTTTGTTGTACATATGCTGAATATCTATTACTAGATACTTCTTGCACCCAATTGAAATTCTTTAACCACATACTGTTAAAAGAACATTTTTTCGCAATCTTTCATTAAAGGATGGTTCACTGCCGCAATGGATAAATACCATATGAAATGAAAGCGAATACAAAAGCAAATGTAAAAGAGGCAACGAGTCAGGCAGCAGAGAATGAAATTGTGATGTCCAGAAAATGAAATATGCTTGATAGAAAAATTAAAAATCAACCATAAGATCTGGAAGCATAATTTAATTGGAGGTAACACATTTAACCTAGAGTTCTTTAATCCAAAGACAGCATACATCATGAAGTTACATTATTCATTCCATTCCAAAAATAATAAACATTGATAAGTTCCGAGTGAAAGCCGATCTTCCCAGATATTTCATTAGGGATTGCTTTTAACCACATTCATCAGTTTATCGTTAATGAAATTCCAAAAAGTCATCACACCCTTGAAAGAAAACTATTCTGAATTGCTGTTGCTGTGGTTATTGACATTAGGCTTCGAAAGTAGAGAAAAGATTGTGCGAAACAGCCGATAGTGCTTATGCCTCTCGCAAAATGCTTTCATCAGAAAAATTGCTCATTATTGAAGTTTTACAAATTACCCAGATTTTTTCAGATTGATAAGACTTTTCCATAAGACATTTCAAGACTTTTCCCTGATTTCAAAGTTCTGTCGCCATCCTGTTATAAGTTGTATGCATTTTTAAACATTCAATGTGATATTAAAAATGTCGCTTAAAATCACATAAACAAACCTTCACACTCTATAAAGATAAATCTTTAAATTTCAAAAAAAATAAAATTTTTAATTTTACCATTTGTATCTCGCATTTCTGCTTCTCTTTGACGCATGTAAGCAAAATCTTTGACAATGGATTCTGATAAATCTTCCAGCTTTTGAAGCTCTACTTCCAAAGGTTTCAATCGTCCAACTTCAGCAATCTGAAATTCATTTATAAATTAATATGAACATTATAATAAACTAAAATAACACAAAAAAATCAAAAATAAAATGTAATTGTTGTAAAATTCTATCTGCTATAACTGTATGAAATTGGACTACACAAATTTCTACAAGAAACCTTAGAACCGATCAATCTTGAGTTAGTATGAAAATATGCATGTACCAACTGATGGTGTGCCATTCAATGACAATAGTTTCTGGAAATGTAATTTTACTTGACTGATTCTCTATTAAAGTGTCATTGTATTATGCATGCTGAATCTGTGAAAAGCTTCAAATTTGAAATATATTATATCAGTAGTAAAACACTTTTAAAGTTACTCTTATAATTATAAAAGGAAATCAACTTTCAAATTTAAAAGATTAACAACAACTTCCCAGAATACACCAAAAAAAAAAAACTGACTAATGCAGGAGTTTTTAAACAGTCATTTAGTCAGTTTGCGAAGATTTCATATTTGCATTTATAAATCGCTTTTCACTTATTGATCTAAAAATCAATTCTTTATTGGAAATAAAGTTTGATTACCACTTCCTAATACTTTTGACATACAATAAACTTTAGCCAAATGCAATATTTATGTCATTAATGCATTGTACATGGCAAAATTGGTTAACTTTGTATGGGGGAAGGGGGGTGTATTGGGTGTAATTGAAATTCTAAGCAAAACTTAAATATTATAACTAAAAGGAAAAACTGTAACAGTTAATTGAAATAATTTTTTTATTACTGCATAATATGTAGGTACATGATACAATTATTTTTAATTTTGCAACAAGAAGTGCAAGGTTTTTCAGTATCTCTCATTAAATATGTTGCTCTCATTTGAGTCAATCTCCATTGCAAAATAAGACATTTTCTTTTGCCTTTTCAAAAATTAATTTAACCTCTTGTAAGTTGAAGATTCCTTAAGTTTATTTCTCTAGGTTCTTTTACTGTTAACAGGTGTTGCAATTCTTAACGAATACAATTCTTAACAGGTGTTCCAATTCTTAACGATTGAAGAATTGAGTTTTGTAACACCTGTTAACAGTAAAATAACTTAAAGATTTATTAATTTATTCTTAGATCATATTTGAAAACTCTTTGCTGCCAACTGCTTTTGCAGTCTATATGATTTTATCAGGTTTGTTTTCAATGGATAGAAATCCTAAATTGATGACAGCTTCTAGCCAGAACAGATGCTAATAAGAATTTAATGCTGAATAATTCACTTGTTTCTGATTGTTTAATTATTTCCATGACATAGCTAATCTTGAATTAAGATTAAACTTAATTGAAACTTCAAATGCAAAATGCCATTTGTGTGTAATGCTTTTCATCTAGTATTAAATTTTACATAATAGGCTTTAAATATTTCTTTTACTTTGGTTAGATTAAGGGAGTGGTGTGTTAAATGGGAATAATAAAATCCTAAAATCTGGATACAATGTTGTGGAAGCTTATCAAAAGTTAAGAAAACTTTAAAGTCTTTGTTTTATTTTTTTGATATATGAATTTTCAAACCAGTCACTAAAAAATGGCTTTTTGCTACCCAAGTTTTTCTATTTCATTTCCATACAATCTAAAAAAAGAAAATCTAAAGCTTTATTTTATATAGTAACACCCTTCATAAATAAGCTTTTTTCATTTACATGATTAACTTTTAACAAAGTTTCATGAAGGATTCATACTAGATTGGACTTTTTCATTTTCCTGCATTGTTCTTATGAATAATGTGTTTATAGCTAGTTTTCTTGCAAGCAGTAAAATATGTATAATATTTTTAGCTTCTCTAAAATTTTAATTTTCTGAGATAATATTGAAATTTTCCATCTTTTTACTAATCTTTATTCCTCTTCTTAGATGCCTTGTTGAAATTTTGAAATCAAAAGGAAGGCAAATGCATAAAGAGAAACATTTATAAATACATGGTTACTGTTCTAGTAACATGAGTGAAATGATCATAACTCTAGTCTAAATCACTCAGCTAATGAGTAGTACCAAGCAGAGTTGGCAACTCTCGCAAAAAGTACTTAGTTATGGTAAAGCGACCAAGACTGTGGTATAACACATATGAATGAAATTCTATCAATGGATAAATTAAATGGAATGTATAAAATCCGTGTTCTTCAAACCTGCCCTCAGCAAAGGTTTACTGCAATCAATTTTTGACTATCATTGTTCTGGAACATTTTCCAAAACTGAGAAAATTTCCTCAGTTATATCTGCCATTTTAGAATTATTTACAGATCCAATAAGCATTTTCATAAATGAAAATGATTAAATACATTTGTCTCATTTATTAGTTTGTTCTTAAACTTGTTTTTTTTAAATGCTTTTTGCAATTGATTTAACTTTGAACACTAGCAGCTAAGCAAAAGGAAAGCAATTTCAAAATTTGCATTAATATAATTTATGATTTTAATAACTTTATATGAAATCCTTTCATTTAAAGCTACATTGTCATACATAAATAATTTATATGTCATAAATAAATTTATTTTACCATATTTTAAAAGGGTTGAAAGTGATCTTAGTGTGAATGGTGCATTTTATTAAAATTAAAAATATTATAACTTGAACTATAAAAGGATGGCCATTCTTGCTATGGGTCTCAATAGAATAATGCAAGGAACTGAAAATCAAACTAAATTAGTCTCCCTATTGATTTTTAATTAAAAATATTAATGACATATTTTAATATGATTAATATATTTGCTGACCACCTTTAATGACTAGATTAACTTCAGTGATTGGATATGCAAAAAATCCCCAAAGAGTTTGTTTAAATAAATTGAGAAATCTTAGTATCTTAATTAAAATTATGACATTTTTTTCTATTCTCAAATTATACAAGTATATTTTTTTCCCCCTTCAGGACAACATTGAGTATTAAACAAAAAAAAATTAAAAGCATTTTTTAATTACAAGAAATGATGCAAATTATTAATAATAGTTTATAAATAAATGTGAATGAATTATCTTTATTACAACTGTGAAGCAAGTTATTTTTAAGGGAACATTAAAAAATATAATTTGTAGGAAATAATTTTAAATTTAGTCATTTTAAAATAATAGGGAAGCAATTCCAGGGCTATTTTATAATTTTATTACTAACCTCTATTATTTTAATTTATATTACAGAGGTGATTGTAGGTATCTCTGAAATTTCAGAAACTGTGCATGAAACAAAATACACTCCCTCTTAGAATATAAATTTATTGAAGGATTCAGGTTAAAGCTTATAGCCCATTTTTTACCTTACATTTAATGTAAAACTATATTACAATTAATATAAATATCTTTCACTTAAAGCATGCTTAACTACAGATATAAAATAAGTATGCATTGCATAATATAGTTCACTTAATTTATTGTATTTTATCACTGCTTAAAGAAAAAGTATATATTTTAAGCATGTTTATTTCAGGTATAGAGAAGTATATATTTTTTCTGAGAGATAAGAAACATTTTAGGAATGGATATCATATTTTTGGAAATTTCAGAACATAATCACTGCCTAATAATATAACATTTGTGTAATATTTGTCACTGCTTATAAAAATTTTCTAACTATAATATTTAAACACTATTTTAAACTAAAATAATGACATACTAAATACTACTAAAAACTTTATTTAAAGTATTCATATCTAAATAATTTAGATAAATTTTTACATTTTCCACTGCTTAATTAAAAATCAGCTTATTTTTCTGAACAAAACTTTAAAGGAAAACTCATGACAAATATTAGAAAATTTTTCTTACACTGTCATAGCTTTTTGCTTCAACACCATGTTTCAAAGATAATGTAACTTCTTGATCCTGTGTTCTTTGACCTAAAAATTAAAATGTATATAAAATAGCTTCATATTCTTCATTTAAAATTTTCAAGTATTGAGAAGACTATGGAACATATGGTTGCATTTTAGATTAATTTAATATTATGCTGAGGAGCATTAATGAAAAAGAAAGAATATTTAAAGAAATACTAAAGAAAGCACAAAATACATACCAGCAGGTGACTTAGATACAAAACAAGCTTCAAAAACATCATAATCATCTGTTACAAAAGCGAATTTTCCTTTATCTACATTTTCTCTTGATACCAAAATATGACCTTTCGTATCTGTAACCTAATAAGAAAAAGTATTTTATTTCAAACATTTGGATCCGTAGTTGAATAACAAAGACATTTTATATAAAAAAACTTTTTAATATTTAGGAATCTCTTAGATTGATATAATGGTAGGCACATAAATTCATACATGTATTCTAAAAGCTGATTAATCACTTAAAACACACAAAAAACTTAAATTAAGAATTTTATAATATTTCAAAACAATTTTAGAATGGGTAAAAACTTTACCACAAATAGAATTTGAAATTATTTTCTATTATTTTAAATTATAGTCACAGTCTTAAATATAGTTAAATGCTTTTAATCATGTAACAAAAATTAAATATTATTAAATCTAATAGTGATTTAAAATAAGTCACAAACTTACTTTGATTCTGCTAAAAAATTAAAGGTTTATTAAAAATTTCAAAAAAAAAAAAAAAAAAAAAAAAAAATTATAATCTAAAAATAATTTATCTTTCACAATAAAGTATTACATCTAATGAATGATATTTAAAACCTATTTTTTTCTGCTGAAAACATTTTTTGCAGCATAAAGCATAGAAAACATATCCAAAAAACTCATAGCCTGCTATTAAGCATGAGAAAATTAATCATAAATATTTTGAAAAGAACTACTTCATAAAGTCATATATATAGTTTATAAAGTTTTTAAAACTGTTTTAAAAGTTCTCACACTTTATTTCATTTACACAGACTTAGGCAGTCAACATAGTTCAACTAATAAAGTTGTTTTTTTTTCTCAATATTAGGATTTTCACTTCTCCCCTTGAAATTTTACACCAAATTATTCATTATTATTTTACAATCTCAAAATCTGCTTATTTGTTGTTTGTTTTTAAATATATACTGACACACATCACTTTAGTAGGATTTATCCTTTCCTAACAAAAAAAAAAAAAAAAAATCGATGCATTTAACAGTAAGGGACAGGGAGCATTCAGATATCTTTCAAAATTCATGTTAATGGGCTTATTTCTAATATATTTTTTTAAACTAAGGGCACAATAGGACAACATTGAAATAACAATAGGGCATATTAGAAGTACTCAATTATATTGTACAAGCACTTAACTATGTAAAATTTTAATATAGTATAGGACAGTGTTGATGCTTAAATTCTATCATTAGTTGTGGAAGTCTTAACACAATGCTCGTATTTTTATTTTACGATGGAATTTTACATCAATTCCACTAACTTCATTTTCTAACTCTGTTTCTTCCTTTTTTAACTACATTTTCAATTTCTATGGGAATAAAGTTCTATGTTTTTCTTTTAAAAATATTTTTTTTTTTTTTTTTTTTGTCATTCTGACCAATATAACATAGAGGTATGGGTGCAATAAAAATTTCTGAAAAAAATTTAGAAACAATATGACTACTGATATATGAATATATGGTATGTCAAGTTCTTGGATTTGATGTTTTTATAATTTTATAATGGAATCTGGTAATGGAGAGATATCTGTAATTCAAGTGATCTTTGTGCTGCTGACACCTTTTTTTTTCTTTTAAAATAAACTTTGATTATATAGATGGCTCAAGTATGAGCATATTATATAAGTTTTGTATATATTTGACAAAATAATGGGTCTTTTTTCAATTCACAAAACAATGTTTCTGTATTTTATATCTTGATTACACTTTAATGCATTTATATGCATCAATCTTAAGAATTGATAGATCTTATTTGATGGAAATTTAAAATGTGGTTTTTAAAATTTCTTTTTTGGTCATTTGTTAACTGTATAATAAATGCCCAACATTTATAGTATGTTAATAATAGAATATGTGACATCATGCTTTCATATTTGATGAAAGGATGGAGGATTTTTTAGGATGTAATCTGACAATGGCAGAGAGTTATCTTTGTGAGGATTCTGCAGTTTGAAGTTCTGATTTCGCCAAGTCCACACCAAATGGTAACAATCGTTTTAAACTGTGCTTGTTTTTCCAGTTACTTTGTTTTTTATGACTGATATCATAACCAATCAGCTGTTCACATTTATTTATTATATTTGCTCACCTGTTCCTGTTTAATTATCATATTTGTTAGTGTTTTTAAATTAGTTTACCTTGTTTCTTATTGCTATATTTGTTCCTATCCTTGACTAGTGTGCTTGTGCTCGTCTGGTTATTTTCGATTACTTAATTATTAGATTAAAATTGCATCCAATTTGATAAAATTTACGGTTATTTAACATGATTCAAGACAGTTGAAATTGAAGAAAACACCCTTTAAATTTACATAGGAAGCAGGATTGATTTCTTCAATATCTTCTCCTTGCTGTAATTGTAAAGCAATGACAAAAGTGTGCATTTCTCAGAGTTAGAAATTGGGCTTCCATAAGAAAATGCAGCTTTTTAAGAAAAATAGCTGAAATTTTTGTTTCTCATTTTTGTTTCTCATTTCAAATAACTGAGAGGTCATGATAATTTTTTTTTTTTTTTTTTTTTTTTTTTTTTTACGAAACTTCCTTATGTAGCAAAAATATAATAGAAGTCGAGTGATGAATGCCATGACTCAAATTGTCTTCGGTATTTTTTGCATGTATGTTATTTCATTAACTTTTTTTATTGTAATAACATTTAACTATTTACGTTTTACATCCAGGACTTGCAATTATGGTGGAAATAAGGAGAATGGAAGAATTACATTTTGCAGAAATCATGGAAGGGAGGTAGGAATTGGCAAAAATCACAAAAAAGGGAGGGACCCTAAAATTGCAGAATTCCCAACATAGTGCAATTAGCAGCCCAATTTTGATTCTTTTTTTCAAATTGTGTTACAAAGTTTGTATGGATGATTCTAATATCCTTCCCTTTAAACTATGTGCATTCTTTTATCAATTATAATCTACTTTCATGTTGTTTTTAGAACAGAAGAAAAATAGAATGAAAACATTACATTGTATTTCATCCATTACAAGGTTGAACAACTGCACTTTTGGTATGTTATTATACATTTCTAATTCACCATCATAATCCAAATTAAGATTCATATTTCTCTAAGATTTACTATCTGAATTGGTGGTAAACTTATAAAAGAACTAAATTTATATATATATATATATATATATATTTCCTTTTAAAAAAGAATGGGAGAACATTGAACATTGAGGCAATTTCAATTTACACCAAACCATTTTTTAAACAAATGCTTGGGGCTATTTTTCTAGAACATATAGATAACTTTTTATTTATATTTAAAGAGTTTGTTTATAAATGCACATTACATTTTTCAAATTAATTATTTTTCTGCAATGCATGATATCTCTAACTTCATAGAATTAAGAAAAATTACTCTTTATATGATAAAATAAATTTATGTTGCATATAAGCAGCAGTTTTCAAAGAATTAATTGATATCACAGATGCAAACATGTTCTATAGAACCAACTACTGAGATTTCTTTACATTTTTTATTTTACAAATTGAAAAATTATGGCCTTTGTGCCAGTGTACCCCTTCTTGCTTTATAGTATGCAAATAGCTTGGTATTTCTTATAGTTTGGAAATAGCTTTGTTACAAACTATTTAGGCAATAGGAATACATCCCTAATATTTTAACAATGTTTTTACTAAGGAAAAAAAAAAAAAAAAAAAAATTCAAAGGGGAAATTTAGGAAATATTGAAGAGTATCGGAACAATTAAACTAATACTAAGCTGAAATTATTGAATTAACAAAATGAAAATGATCTTACACTTAATGGCAGAAAAATACAAATAATAAACTGAAAATTTATTAAACAGATATGAGTTTTAATATAAAACAGTAGATCACAAATTTACCTATTAAAATCACATTCTTAACTCATCTTGGCAATTTTAGAAAAAAATGCAAGCAGAAAGAAAAAAAAAAAATTCCAAGCAATCGATTCTTCTGTAATTACTCTGGGTTTAGATTTTTAATTTGATTTAAATAGCCTTAAATTCCACTAATATTTTAACAAATAGATGCATTTAATACTGATTGGCAGATGCAAAAGAATTCATGTATTATATACAAGTCTTGCATATCTTAAAAAAAAAAAGACCATTTTAAGCCTCAAAATGTGTCACAAAATACAAGTTATTATCTACTTCTCTGTTAGTAAAATCAAATCTAAAATTGAAACCTATATTATCAAAAATTAGTGCATTCACATAGTTTCATCTTAATTTTAAAATATTTCTGCAAAAGAAAAATATTTGAATTTGGGTAAAATCGTAGAATAGGTGCTGTTGGGATTTGGCATCAAAAACATCTTTTCACCAAAGTGCGCCAAGTAACGGATATTGCGATTTGAAGTTAAGTAAATTGCAAACAGTACAAGAAACCCACGTTACCACATTTGACCACTTATTGTCTAGTTAGCTCCACAAAAAAAAAGTTGCCAAATCCAAATGGCCCTCATTTTGCGATTTGGCCTGAAATTGTACCTTAAAAGCTGAAACTCTACGCAGATTAGTATTTTCATTCTCTTATGATTAATTTTATATTATGCATAAATATTAGCACAGCTTGATTATCTTAACACTAAAAATATTGATAAATTAAGGAATATACAGAAAGAATAACAATTAACTTACAACTGTCAGATTTAACAACCATATTGAATTTCAATAATGAAACTTAAAATTATGAGCATTTTTTCTGATAAGCAGATCATAAAATGTTTGAGTTTGTAATATTTCTATATATGTATATCATCCATCCGCCAATGGTATCACTTTTAATTGGAAAATATAAAATGTAGCAAGACAATGTGATAAAAAAATCTTTTCCATTTTTTTGCTTGCTTTTGCAGAATAGTGGCAACACTTTTAAATCTTTTTACCCTTTCCATTTATCTCTCAAAGACTGGAATATTTTATGCATACTAAATGGACATAAAAATATTAGTTACTGCACAATAAAGTCCTATAATAAGTGCCAATATAAAATATATAAAGAAAAATATTGAGACACGATAGAAAAATGGGATTAAAATCGGCCTTTTAACCAATTAGTTGGAATCTAGAACATGTCTAGAAAGTCATCGACTACTTAAATTATAATTAATGCATTAAAATAAATAAAATAATGCGAATACTTTAACATCAATAAATTCTTCTGTTAATTTATCACACTTTAATAATAAATATTTTTATAGCAATTAAAATTAAAGCGGCATTTTTTATGAACATTTAAAATTTGCTTCGGTTCGTTCAAATTATATATACATCTTATAAATTAAATTTCAAAAAACAGGGTGAAAAAGTTTAAACTAACCAACAAATCTGTCTTTTGACCAGGTGCATCACTCAATTCGTATTCACCACTGACCAGCACACCTTTATGGATTTCTTCTTTTAAACACCGTCTGCTATTAGCAGGCAATCGGAACATCAAGCTATTTACAGCAACAATAGTACATATTAAGATGAAAATTTTATGAAGCAAAGACATAATTGTAACAATCGATAATATAAATAATAGTCCTAATAAATTATATCTTTATATTGAGCAAAATACACCATATAATTTGAAATTAGACGTGGCATAAGCTAAAAGAAACAAGCACAGTATGTTTTCACCGATGATGGTATATTTGTCAAAAAGTTGAGAGATATGTCAAGCTGCTTGTGTTGAACATTCCATTTCAATCAGCACCTTTTCTGATTTTTTATGACTTTAAATAAATTAAGAATGAAACATTCTAAAAAAAAAAATTTTTTTTTGTTCATAAAAAATTATTTATAAATGGGATTTAAACTTAAAGTTAAGAGAATGAGGTTGATATTTTTAGCAATTTCATGAAGAATTATTTGATTAATTAATATTGCTAAATAAATCGCTAATGTTCCCACTTTTGCCTTTTTATCAAAATTTGCTGAAAAGAAAATAATTTAAATATATTTTATTCTCTTGGGATATGAACTTAAACTGTTAATAAGAACAGTATTTTGTCTTTTCACTCTGCCAACTGGTAGGCTACATTTTCATATTTTAATGATGAAATTTTCAATAAAAAATAGGAAAATTTTTCATCATTAACCAACTTATAAAGACAGTATTGGTTGCCTATAAACTAAAATGTGACTATTTTTAAGTAGGAATTGATAACTTGTTGTTATCTTTCCAAATAATTAAATATCATTTGCCAGATTAAAGCGCCTCCTTTAACGATTATATTGTACGGAACTGTGTAGTCGTAAACTGGCCGAAAACCTCGCCCGTCTGAACCGATGCGTTAAGTAGTGGACTAGTCATTGACATTGAAGAGGTTAAAACAATTCAGAAATTATGATCAGAACTATATTTACAAACAATATATTATTTTGGAAAATTGAGTACAATGTGTAAACTGCTTTTAACAAATGAATAACAGTTTTGATGGATAAATGCAGCACAGGTAGGATTTAACTTATTCGGTCGGCTACAGTACTTAAATCCTCTTGTTTGTTGTTTAGATTATTTATTAATTGCTTATATTTATGAATATAACTCAAAATTAATATATACTGTTATATTGCAATAATATACAGGTTAATTCTTTGTATTTTCTTCCTGTTGACAGAAAAACTTTTTACGAGTATTAATGACAACATATACTGCTTTCTGTAATCACAGAAGGCGTGTTTTTTTTTTTTGTTTTTTTTTTTTTAATTCTCTGATTATATTTTCTTAGAGGATTACACTTTGCGATATCAGTTTTGGAGATGTGTTGCCGTGAAATTATTGTGCTTGATATCATTTAAAAGAATTAATCATTAGAATGCAAATTTTGTTTATGTTTTGATATGATAGATCGCTATTTACTTTTTCCTCACAATTATTCACGAGACGTTCTTCGTAAAAAAATTATCTTGCTTGTTGAAAATTGAAACGTTTTAAAATTCTTATAATTAAATTTTTAAATTTTTCTTATTTGTTTACCATTCTATTTTGTCTTGTGTATAAAAATCAATTATCTCCTTTCTGATACGTTTGTAATGTTTGGGTTTGGCTGAGAAGACATTCTTAGATTAAAATTCTTGTTACATAACAGATTTTTTTATCAAGTTGATATATTTAAAAAAGCAAATTTGTGGAATTCATTTTGATATAAATTGTTAAATGTAGATTTGTAATTTTAAACAAACTAGCTTTACGTATAATTTATATCAACTGCACTTGTCTTTATTAAAATTTATATGTAAACATCATAAATATTTTTTATAACTAACAAATTTAACTTAGGCATTGTTTTTAATTTAAAATCATTTAACTAATAAGCTGAAGTTCAGCAATATGGCATCAATATTTTGTTCCTGTCTTTTACATTAGTAAATGTAACTAACAGAATGTGTAAACTTATATTTATATTTGATATTTTTAACTATCGACATATAGTGATAAATGGTGTTATTAGAGTTATCTATGTATTTTTATAAATAGTAGAAGGAGATAAAAATTTAGTATTAACTTCGTTATTAAAAGGAATCTTACTTGTGCAATTCATTTGACATTTCATTTTATCATAAGAGACGTATACCTGATACATAGTTACATGTACTAATGTAAAAGGCATGAACAAATTATTGAAGCAGTATGATTAATGAAGGAATTGGTTATTCATAGAAAATTTCACAATTTTAAATTTTTTTTATAATGTATATATCTTTTATTCTAAATTTTTTTTTTATATTTAATACCATCTCTCTTATCTAATTCTATAAAAGAGTGGTGTTTTTTATTAAAATTATTATTATTTTATGTATTTTCATTTTGTGTGAAATAAACCAAGGTGGCTATCTGCAGCTAAAACTAATGAACCAAATGAAACCAAATTTTTAAAAAGATTGTAAAAAGTTATGAAAAGAAGAATTCTACAAAAAATAAAATGCCAAAAGTTACATATAAAAGAGATTTTGGATGTTCTCAGAACTGAAAATGGGGCAGTAGTTACAATACTTACATGGAAATAGATTATGGAAAATTTCATTAATATTTGATTGATAAAAATGCACATACAATATGAAATTTACTAAAAAAATAATCTTTTATTGTCTTTCGGGTTCCCTGGCCCATGTGTAATATTTTTAATATACTGATTTTCCCTATGTACATTACATCTGTAAAATATTCTCAACTGGTAAGACTATATTGTTATTTAAGATGTTTATAAGTCCATCTTGTGTTCTCTTTCAAAGTATACAAGTTTGTAACATCATCAACACACAGATTTAAAGTATCTAGACAACCAAAGGTCAAATGAGGTATCTGAAGAATTAAATGGCAATTCAATATTGGCTGATAACTCTCGCATTACTGCTTAGGTAAAGTAGGATGCATATTAAACACAAATTAATAGACAACAGCAAATTGATTGAATATTAGCTCTCCCCTTATTAAAAGGCATTAGTAACACAATATGGACAAATATTTGCTATCATATATGGACTAGGAAATTTGCATAATCTTCCTAGATTATGTAAATTTCCTATTATGTAAGTGACATCAGCCTCAAAATCTGTGTTTCAGCAACATTTCATACTAAAGAAAAAAAAAAAAAAAAAAATTTTATTTGTAGAATTTATCTTCCCATGTTTTCTACAATCTCTGCATGAAATTTGGTTTCTTTTTGGTTCATTAGTTTTAGTTGCATATACTATGAGGGAAATTTATTTTATGGCCACCCTATGTACATATTTGATGCAGTAGTTAATTTTGGATTAATTTCACATTAAAGCATTCATTTCAAAATTGACACTCACCCCTTTCTGAATGTATGAAAATTTTTAAAAAAATTTATGAACATTTAATGCCGATTTTAAAAAAATATGTGAAAAATGTTATAGGTTTAAAACTGCAGAATTTTAAATATTCATTGAAGTGCTAACTTCATTTAAGTGATACATCTGATGATATAAATTGCTTCAACTTTCTTACAAATTTAAAAAAACTTTTTTTATATGGTTGGAATAAAATAATATTTTATTTAAAATGTGCTTCTTCATAATTTACTTACATTTTTGAAGCATGTTTGTGTATCCATTTTTTAAAAAAAAAAAAATTAGTATTGTAAATTGAGTAACTCATGCAGTTGATTTCGTACTAAGCTACCTTTTTAAATTTTGTTAAGAAATTTGAAGCATATTTAATGTCTAATAAACAAATTTTAAAAACGATTTGTGCACACTTTTTTATCAATTTTTCAATATGTACCTTATGAAGATCCCAAGCAGGCTTAAATTGTCTTTTTAACTTTTTTAAAAATCGACCAAAATTAAAGAAAGATGTAAAAAATAATACATGCCCAAAATTTGTCAACTCCTGAATCAAATTCACTATAATTGGTATTAATATCAGAATGATTTTTAGAAGAATATAAGTTGAATCGAATTTAATAAGGATAAATAAAATTACTTAAATAAAGCAATATTGACTCTATGGCATTTTAAACAACTGTATAATTTGTTCAGAATTGAAGATCAATTAAGTCAGCATCAATGTATAAACACATGAAAAATATTTTTAAATGCGAGAAGGAATGCAGGATTTATACAACATTGAATTTGTAATGTGTTGGTCAAAAAAATGTAGCAAAATGGGTGTTATCATTGTGTGTGTGCGAACACAAATACGCATAATCACATTCTGTAAAGATATATCATAATATGTATAATTGTTGCTGCAATAC
Source organism: Caerostris extrusa (assembly GCA_021605095.1). Classification (NCBI taxonomy): domain Eukaryota; kingdom Metazoa; phylum Arthropoda; class Arachnida; order Araneae; family Araneidae; genus Caerostris; species Caerostris extrusa. The sequence continues at coordinate 9,613 of BPLR01000841.1, read as the reverse complement.
AGGGGTGTCCAAACTTTTCTGGATCAAGTGCCAAACAGTTGCACAAAGATGAAATAGGCCAAAACCTAGTGTGCCGAATTGCAATATGATAACTTTTCTTACGCCCTGTTGTAAAAAATGATTTTGTGTATTTAAAATCTCAATTTATATTTAAAATAAACAAACGTCTGCATTCAGATGCAATATAAAAGTACAAAGTATAAATTAAAGCAAATTACTTTCCTTACCAAAATTCTTTTTATTTATATTTTAAGGTTAAAAAAAAAAAAAAAATTTTTTTTTTATTTATTTTTTTTTTTTTTATTACTGAATTTGACATTTTGTTCAGTAGTAACCATTTAAAAATTCATACATAAGTACGAAAATTGTTAGCAAAAAACACTGGCACATAAATTATAATGATGCATTATATTCTTAAGCATGGGTTTATATATGTCAATAATCGTTTTTTTTTTTTTTTTTTTTTTTTTTTTTTTTTTTTGTTAAAACATAAACATATTGTTATTTGATATTAATAAAAAAAAAAGAAAGTTAGGGTTCAAATTCTATATGTTGTATGTTGCATATCATATTCGTTATCACTGGTCAGTTATGTATCGCCCGTCGTAGTTGAAAGAATTTTGCTGCCTCCAAACTATATCTATTGCATTTTTTTCTTTTTCTTCTTTTTATCTTTATTTACAACTTTAATGTATCAACAAATTAATAAAATATTTATTTTTGCATAGTAATGAATTTTAAATTTATTAAAAAATGCAGTTTTAGTAAATGTTATTACAATTAAGATTCCTACATAGTATACTTATGCCAAAAAAAATTTTTTTAAATACTGTCGAAAATGTTTAGATTTTAAATGATTATTTTTATCAATTAGTTATAATCTTTAATTTTGAATTACATTTGTTTTCTTTCATTTGTTAAATTTAAAAAAAAATTTTAACTACCATTTTGCAAGTAGATATACAAATTATAAATAGCTACAAACTCCATAAACAGTTAAAATCAAGTTGCCAATATCTATAATTTCTATATCTCAGATTATAACCCTGACAAATACAAAATGGTTAACATTTCTACAGCCATTTTTTTTAAGGCCATTTTTATGTACTATATTTATAACTTTGCAAAATTTAGAAACTTTTATTTATTTCGAGAAGAATAATGTTTGCTAATTTATATAATTTTTTGTGCTAAGTAAGGGAAGTAACATTATGTCTTATTAAATAAGGTGTATAAATAAATACTTTATTATATTTTCCCTGTTGTTATAAAAAAGAATTGTTATTCCATGAATTTTAAAAGAGAACATACTTTACTAAATAAGTTAAGAACTGATATGTATAAGCTTCTAGTTAGAAATTTGTGCACTTAAATGCTTACAATTCTGCTTCATGACAACGTTTGCCCCCATATTGCAAATGTTGTAATGAAAAAGACACATTCACTAAGGTGAGAGACACTCAATCACCTGCCTTACAGTTTTGATTTCACCCCATGCAATTCTCAGGCATTCTGTCCCTGAAAAAGTCCTTGAAACATCAATGGTTTCCCATCAACGATTGATTTAATTTATTTTCTGCAATATCATCCTCTCTTTGAACCATAGAGTTTGCTGACAAATCGATAGTTTTAAATAAATTAGATTTTTCTGGGCACATTTCTTGTGCTGATGCAATAATGCAATCCTTGATTAATTCACTATCAGTAAATGGTTTCACTATTGAAAGAACTACACTAAAACTTGCACTAGTTGTTTCTTGTTCAGCATTTATTTTCATAAACAATAATTGTTGAGATTTCAACCTTCATTTCAAAGATTCATTATATTTATTTCCATGTAGCTCTGAAATGAAAATTTGCACAAATTTTATTCAAAATCACCTTCTGGCTTTTTAGCAGAACGTAGACTTCTGGCTTTGCAGATAAGGGATCTCACTGTCAGCAAACAGCCATTGGAATATTATTAGATTTATTGTCAAACACTAATATTCAAAAAAAATTAAATTTTTCTAATACTTTTTCAGAAAATTATCATAGTTATTACATAATGTAGAAAAATTATTAATTATTCAAAGGTAATTAGTATATTGTTAATTTTATGTATGTATTTGAATTGTAGATGCTGAGTTTGATTCATATTGGGACTATGAAGCTAAAAACAAAAATAGAAATAGAATAAGAGTTGGAAGACAGTATCAGGCTACTATCCCTCCACTTTTAAAGCCAGGTAAAATATGATTATAATTTAATGTGAAAATGATAAAATAAATATAAATGATAAGATAAAGCTTTAAAAACCATTTCTTAGTTATTTTATTAGTTATTTAGTTAGTTTTTTGAATTACAGGTCAGAAAGATGGAAGAAAAAGTGAAGAATTGGAGACTTTAAAATGGAAACCAGATCAATTAAGTGATCAAGCAATTGAAGAGTATTTGTCTATGGCTAAGTTAGCTTCCTGTTCATTTTTAATTATAATTTACTTGTATTTTAATTAATAAAACTAATATACATAGAAAGATATTACTAATGTTTATATTTTTATTGAGGAGCAAAAAATAATTAAATAAATGATATAATGTTAATTTGTTAATATTGCTGCTCAAAAGTAAAATTACATATATTTTTTAATTATATGATTGACTCAATAAAATTCATTAAAAAATAACATACTGTTAATTATGAAAGTAACCTAATGTGTTATGAATATTTATAAAAATGTTTTTTTTTTATGCTGCATTATTTTTAATTTCATCTAGTTAGTATATAATATAATATTGATTTCCTTAATATTGCAATGAATGCTTGTATAGCCTTTTTTATTGAAGTCCAGATTGCTTATTTTCAAGGAAATAATTTCAAGGACATCTTATTTGTTATGTAATTTATATGTTTGAGGAAGTAAATCATTTATTGTTTACATCTTTTTAATAATTCTTGTCACATCTGCTTGAAAGAGCTACAAGTATGTAGTTTCCAGAGCAAAATTTGTATTCTCAACATGTCTGTATATTTCCTTTCTGAAGTCTTACCAAACACACAAAACTTTTGATAAATGTATGTGTATTTTTTTAATAGGGGCATCGGATTATTTTCTAAATCTTTTGATAGCCCTAAACCTTCTGAAAAATCGGAACATTCTCTGCAGTCAGCCATTAAAGGATTGGTAAGCATTTTTTTTTTTTTTTTTTTTTTTAAGATTAATTTCTTGTTGTGTTGAATGGTGAAGAAATTTTGTATTTTAAGTAAAATTAAAAGTTTTTTTATACACATTAATTATAATATTCTTACATTATTTTAGTCTGAATTTTTATACATCTAGTTACTATCATTATCCAAAATAAATAAGATGTCTGTTTTAAAATCTATTACTTGAAGTAGGGGTAACAGTATATAACTTAATTTCATCATTATGATTTAATATTGAATGCAACTATTAATCTAGTAAACGATGATTGTTTTGATATTGTTCTTTATCACAATATAAAATTAATCTATAATTAACTATTTCAAATCTTCATTGAATTTAATTTTTATAGTAAAACCTTATTTAAATTGTAAAGATTAAAAGAATTCCAAGCCTTTTTTTTTATGTTAAAGATTGTGAAATATATCAAAAGTTAATTCAAAAGAGGTGCATATAACATAAGTCTTTTATGTTATATGTGTAAAATGAAAATTGGTTACATTTTAATTAACTAGACTTCACTTTCTACCCAACTGAGATATAGGCAAAATATATATATGTAATCAATGACAATTTTAACATTATACAGAGCAGCAAAGTTGGCTAATATAGTTGGATGTTTGTCATACAGTTATAGACTGCCATCTCTTAAACTGAAAATTTCAATTCAGAGTTTTTAAAGTATGACTGTTGAAATATATTTGAACATATTTATTTAAAACTTTTAAAGGTGTTTACTTATTTATTCTATTTATTAAGTCTGAATTTGTTGCGTCCCATCATCCTTGTCATCATGACGATGGTTGCAAAGTAGCTCGACCTTCTTCATCTGGCGAATCATCTTCGAAACCCACAGCAACAAATGATTGGTCTGCATCTGAAGCTCAACTGTTTGCTCAAGCTTTTGAAGCATGTGGGAAAAATTTTAGTGCAATTAAAAAAGAATATGTAAGTATTTTGAAATATTTTTAATAATATATTCTTTTATTTAAAGATTCTTTTATTTATTAGGTGTTGTATAATATATGCAGTATGTTGTTAATTTTAATAACAATCAAAATTATCAAAGAAATATTTTTGCATTAAAAATTATATAACATAAATGAAATTAAAAAATAACAATGAATAAAAAAAATACAAATAATGAACATTAAATAGAAATATTACAAGTTTATTTCAGAATTGTTATCTTTTCCAATTTTGTGTACAAATGGCAACAAGTATTATTTTAAATTTAGATATACAGTAGCTACCTGCTATTTATTAGAACATTCAAAATTTTATTAATGGGTGATAGTAAATGCATTTAACATGCTTTCAATTCATGATTTTTGAAATTTACTACTTTCATCTGTTGATGTTAATTGCCAAAAATTCGATGCTGCATATATTCGCGGCTAACATTAATCTTTATTCTTATGAGTAGATTTTTATTTTTCATATCGCTTCTCTTATTGCGTAACTTATATATATTCCTTTAAAAGTGAAAAGTGATATATCTTGTTGAATTTAAAACATGAAAAACTTTGGCAAGAAATGTATCCTGCTAATATAAAGTACTTCCATTCATATCCTCTTTTCCCTGTAACGCATGAAGGGTGAAAAATAAAATTATATGCACTATTTTACAGAAAAATGTGTATAATTACAGTACTAAGATATGATTTGCATATTGTAAATTCGAAATAGACTCAGAATTTATATGAATATAAATTTATTTTCTAGTACATTCCTTAAAATGAATGTTCTAGAAAATAAATAAATTCTCAAACTGATATTCAGAACAGATTAATTTTATTGTAACTTTATAAATGATTCACATATATCATCAAATTTCAATTAACTAATTTTTTTTACTATCTGCAAATGAAGATACTAGACAATAAATTGTGCTAGAAATCTTAAAATATTTAAGATCCTGAGCCCCTTTGTAATATATTTCTTTTCTTTGATAAAATTCTAAAAAGAAATGAGGGAGGCACAGAATAATGAACATTATATTTAATATATTTATAACTACTTAATATTAATAAATCTAATATTTAAGATTTTTAATGTAAGATAAAATATTTCTGTTCTTCAATCAGAAAATGTTTTATCTTATATTATTCTTTAATATTAAAAATAAAGATGTTCATGACTTGTTACACTATATTGCTTCTCGTAGTTTTCTTTGGTATAGTGATATTGACAAAAGAAGATAAAACACTTTTTTATATTTATTCTTAGTTATATTCATTATTTTTAGGGTGTTTTTTTGATAACTAAAATGGACTTAAGAAGATAAAAATAAGATATTCACTTTTTCATTATTAATAATGATTTTTACAAGAAATTTGCTAAATCACAATTTTTATTAGTAAATTATTATAATGGATGTTCTATAAAAACTTATAAATTCTTTTTTATAATTTTCTTTTAGCTTCCTTGGAAACCTATAAAAAGCATAATAGAATTTTATTATGAAGGGAAAAATGAAAAAACAGAAATTTCAGAGGAAGATAACAAACTTCTTCTTAAAAAAGAAGAAGCATCAAGCTCTACTTGTTCTCAAGATGAAAAGGTATACATTATAAAGATTGTATGTTTTGTCTATTTGTTTTATAGTTCTTGTTTATTTATTTAGTTTTGATATTTCGTATAATAATTTTATAAAAAATAATTTAAATTTATAATTCATAGTATAAATTTTATAAAAATAAATATTTCTTAACATGTTAGAATAGCATGCTTTTTAGTTAATTATATCTACATATTAAGAAAATGTTTTAAAATTGAATTTCAGTCTTGTGTAAAAGAAGAAGTATTGCCAGATGAAACTGTGCCTGAAAGCAGTTCTGTTCCCGAAGATTCCCCAAAAAATGCAATTAATTTTTTAGAAAATACCAGAGTCACTGACCCTTGCAGGGCAGCAACACCTGTAGAGTTGAAGATGTCTGTAAATGATAATGACACCATTACAGCCTCCTCGACTGTTGCAAGTTTAAAATTTTTTAGGTAATGTTAGTTTAATTTTTTTCTTTCTACAAGTAATATTCAACTTGATTAGTTGAATTTGACTTGAAATATAATGCCATGAAACATTTTTATGTAATATATACTTGTATTCAGTTAATATATTATACACATCTTTTATTTAATTACTATAAATATGTATGTATTGTAATATATATTTATTTATTTATAATATACCTTTTTTATTTTAATGCTATAAAATTTTGATATATTTCAACTAATTGGGTTATATGGTTATAAATGTATAAGTAAAAATGTATTCCCTTTAAGTACAAATCATCTTCAAATACAACATGATTAAAATGTCTTGCATTAAATATTAAAAAGTACTTCAGTTTTATTATTACTGCATGTTTATTGAGCAAGATAAAGAATAGTGTGGCCTGTATTGTCTCAGTATTCTGTGCAAAAACAGACCATCTTTTATACGTTTTCAGTAAATTTGTAAGCAAGCTTCTTAACCCCTTTTTATTGCAATTCACATTATGAACTGCAGGATTATATGCTGACAACGCTTATAATGTTTGTTTTTTTAATATATTCTAAAAGGGGTCAGTCTTATCCAAATGGACATTAATATTCTAGGCAAATCAGGGGATGTCTACTATACCACTAAGAAGCTGATTTTGAAAAACTTGTAACTTTCATAGGGTGGATAGTGTAGTGATTGTCCCAATATGATAACTATACAAGATAAAAGGTACAGAAAAAAATTTCACCAAAATTTTTGTGCCTGATAGGTAATCTCTTTAAAGAAATGAGCATTGAAGCAATTTTTCTCATTTGTCACATTTCTTAAAAAGTGGTATATGGAAAAATATTTTGTGTTTAAAATCAACCCCGGAAAATGGGAGGGTTAAAAAGGAGGATTTTGGTGGGAAAGTAAGTTTTCGTCCAGGTAACCAATAAGAAAGCACATATTGATGTGCCATTTTTCAAGCTTATATGCACGTTAAAAAATATGAGCGGCGATGGCAAGTATTGAAAGTATGGGTTGTTAAGAGCTTCATAAGAATGTGTGCACGTTTAGCAACTTTAGGAATATCATTAAACTAGTGAATTAAACAGAGAAGGGAATCCTGTGCAATTCAATTATTTATCAGTCTGAAAAGGAAATAAAATTCTTAACTTACACTTGGAGATTACAAGAAGTTAATGTATTTTCAAGTTAATAATTTTGATAAGTTTAGCCAAAATTTCCAGTCATGCTAGCTTGGATAATAAGTCATTATGCCAGACTTTATCAAAGGAGGCTTAGACTAATCAGATTATTTGCTTTGAAGAACTGATTCAAGGTTATTGAAATGGGAGGAAAAATGTCCAAAAGGTTGGAGAAATAATTATTGTGAATCATGATGCAAGTGAGATATAGTATGAATTTAAATTGGAGAGTTTTAGGTATGCAATTGGTTATTAGAGACTATTGTTAGGTATAAATCTTTTTAATTAACTAATAAATTTTAAAATTTTCTACTTCTTGTAAAGGGATTGAAATGAATGGTTTTGTAAAAAACTTCGGTCACAGTACTGTCGATGTGTATAAAAAGAGAAGGGTTCTTAGAGTCGAGGTCAGGTTCAAATATCAAAATGTATGTTTTTTAAAATTTACTTGCAAGAGAATTTTATATTAAAATTGATTTAATTTTCATTTTAACATAAATAAAATATGCTGCCTTAATTTGCATGTAGGAATTTGTTATAATTTCTATCAAAATATATATTTTAATTGACTGAAAGTTTTTAAAAAACAAAATCAAAAGAGCACACATTAATTTATTAATTCATCTTATTAAAACATGTAAAATAAAGTTCATTTGTTATACTATAGAAATTAAATTTTTATTAATAAATGTTAGTCTAAATGTTTAGATTTTTCAAAATCAAATGGCTATAAAACAATTAGAGATTATAATTTATTATTCAAAAATTTAACTCTAAATAATATGACTAACAGATATGATATAATTTATATGACTGACTGACTATGACTAATATAGTTTATATTCTGAGTTTTTATTAATTTTTTACTTTTCTAGGAGGGCGTTTAGTACTTAAATTAAATGCCCAGCAAGACAGTGGCTCTGGAGCAAAGTGCCAATGGGTACAATCTAATGACCTGCCAAAACACAACAATATTAAAAAAGATCGTCAAAAGAAAAAGTGCATACAAGATGAATCTTTTGTTATCAATTCTGATCTTCATCGACATAAGAAAAAAAGTGATGACTTATCTTCTTTCCCAAGTGAACTATCAGACTGTGATCATTCTGCTGTAAAGAAAGCTAAGTTGAAGTCTGAGTGTTATTTTCCTCTATGTAGTTCTTCTTGGACTCCTCCTGTGGCTGATGGCCAGGAAGCTGTAGAAGTGGACGATGCATCATCTAAAACTAGCGAAGGCTACATATCCCCAGTTTTATCCAATTCACGGTTTTCTAAAGTCGATGTGAAATCAGACTGTATTAATAACTTTAATTCTGTTAGTGATCCCAAAGTTGATTTGGATACATGTTGGTTAAAGAATGAGTTGAAAGGATGTAATGTCTCTTCTGAACATTGTGTTGTAAATGATAGTGCCTCAAAAAACATATGTATAGTTGGAGGAAAAAACTCGCCTAATCATTTAAATGATATTTCTCCATATAAGCAAGAAGTGCTTAATCATAAAAGTGCCTTGAGTCACAATAAAACTTGTGTAAAAAATCTGTGTTATCAACCTCATGCAAGTCATTCCAATCGTTCATTTTTGAAGCAGTGGAGTAAATGGACTAATGTAACATATCCAGCAAGGACATCACCTTGTTCACTATCACCTATTTCTACAGCTGAATTAAAAAATTCAATAAAAGGTATATGTATGCTTATTGTTTATATAAATTATTCTAAATGTTTTGTATAGTAGTATAAAAACACAAAAATAATAATAATAATAATAACATAATAATAAAGGGTTGGGAATGTATGTGATAATAGATTATAAATGTAACTTATTGATTTTTAAAAATATATTATGAATTGTTCTTGCACTTCAGTTATTTTTTGTCTAAATCATTATCTGTCAATTGACCTAACATATTTTTTGAAGTAGCAGTGAAAATAAGAACATTGTCAGCAGCATTGCTAGCTTGTTCTATATTACTAAGTATAAATCATTGGATTTTATTTATTTTGCTACAGTATATTTGAAATTATTACAAAGTGTATGCTATATTGCTTTGAGTACCAAATTTATCTCATATCCATGCTTAATAAGAACATTAGTTATGTGTTCAAAACTTATTTCTTATTAAATGTAAATAAAATGTTGAGATTGCATATACTTAAAAATAACTCATCATTTGGCTGATATATTAGTATTTTTTAGATTTTCTCATAAATATTGGGGCTATCACAATATTCCTTCCCAGCAATACGTA